>JAZHYW010050806.1:0-18757 GCA_037355805.1 Ixodes ricinus | reverse complement strand
TATGGTTATGTATGTCGCCTTATCTGCCCAATTCTCGCTATGGTCGCCTATGGCATTTTCTTTTTGCTGACCCCACACTATACCACGAACTACACTCTGTTACGTCACGTGGCGTGGTGGTGTCGCGTCCGGCGCACTTCCGGTCTGGGGCTGTGGGTGGATGTCCCTATTTGAGACGTCTATTCGTGCATTGATGCAGAAAGGAACCAGACAAAAACATGCGTTCTCGTCAAAACGCCAACGACAGCGCCGTACCAAAAAAGTCGAGAAAGGTTTGAAGGTCAGTTTTCATGTCCTCCGGTTCGTCCGAGAACGAGATATGCGCCATGAAAAGGGAAACCAGATGCCGTGGGACCATGATTGCTTGGGCGGGAAGCACTTTGGGTTGAAAATCACGGATAACATGTCGTCGTCAGATTTATCGGTTTTGTTCCAGCAACATGAACGCCGGAAAACCGTCCAGTTGTACGGACCACCTGCGGACTACGTTTAGTGCGTCTTCAAGTTCCAAAAACGGCCGCCTGATCGGTTCGCAACCGTCCGTTTGCCTCTTTCAAACGTTTCTTTCTGCTTGTCGTCCGCTCTTTTAGATGACGCCGCCCGTAGACCAAATGTCTTCGCCCGGTACTTGCGCATTAGAAGTAAGTGCAGGCCTCAAAAAACTTAAGTTTTAAGGTTGGGTAAGCAGCTGGATGTTAACGGTAGATGCAGGGAGATGTTGATCATTGCTGCTTTCAGTGGCCATCACCGACTTGTTATGCCTGATTCGACTTGGTCTATCCGATTCTGCTTGTGATTTTCAGTACCGCCTGGCTAGCTTTCTGTGGGACACGCATGTTTCAGTTCCCGATTCTCACGACACGTGGCGTATCAGCCTTGAGCAAGATAGAGTGCCTTCATACACATCGGCGCTTTGCTTGAGTGGTGACATCTCAGCCATTTTCCGCCCAATCATTGTTTTCGGGCATGTTGAAGCGCCCGCAATCTGGTGTCACATCAGCTCGAGCGCGTAGCTTTGGCTAATGCATAGACGCCATTTTACCGCCAAGTCACGCACCGAGTGCGCGAGAACGTCACGCGCTGGCACATTCAGGGCAACAATGGATGTCTTCACCCTCAGAAAGCCAGACATGGGAGGCACCCTGAAGCAAAAAATAAACGGGAAAATTGAAAGCGCGCGACTGCATATCCTGAACCTTCCTCCTGTGCGTTACTCTCGCCTCCCACCCCTTTTTCACCGTCTCGTTCTGGCCAAATACTTCACCTATCGGGATTACATTCCACTCCGCTCATTTCCATTAGGCAGAACGCCTACAGCGCCGAATCCAGCCCTGACAAAAGGAAATCCACGCCGAGTCTTTTTTTACTTTTTTGGAGGGGGGGGAATAAGCCATTATCATCATCAGTCGCAGTACATTTAACGACTACGCGCTATGCAATGTACGGGCGGTTGGTACGCCAGTGCACAGCCAGTGTCTCCAGGTGTGAAGCAACTGTCAACCGTGTTGAGTGGTGTTTCTCGTCTCATACTTTTTTCGGAAACGATGCACACGATATACCCTGAGTTTCAGCAAACATAGGTTCTCAACTTGGCTTTTAGAAACAAAAAAAATCTCCCCGGTATATTTTGCCGTTTTGCGTTCCATACGAGACAATGTGTTATTTTTCATGTATTGCGTATTGTGTTGCTGCCGACGCAGCCGAAGTGACACTCTCCGAGTGCCGGTGCAGAACCCTCATTTTTTTTATTCGTGCTTGCTCTTCCATAAACCATTGCTTGATAGTGGGCGCCGCCACAACAGTTTCCCCCCCTGAAGAGAAAGAAAAATGACGAGGAAAACAAATATTTACAGATTCTAAAGATAACACAACAACACACATAATCATAACACCGAAAATCGGCCAGTCTCCGCAGGCCGCACGATCATGTCACTGGCAGATCTCCGTAGTCCTGATGGGGCGACAGATGACTCCGATGACGGTACCGCTCTCTCCGATGGTGCTGTGCGAGATGACTGTCGTGCAACTGCCGTCACGGGCCGTGCAGGACGCTCTGATTACTCCGAGAGTAGTCCCGAATGCACGCATGTAGTGTGTAAATACCTCAATGCCCGACCACTGATTTCGAGGGATTCGAAGCAAGCGACGGCGTCGATTGCAAGAGCTATTCAGCCCCCTCGGCATGACTGACAGAAGCGTACGTCAGCCTTCCGCTCTCTGTAAACGCTGACGGCGGCCACAAAACAATCCTTCACCGCAATTCTCTGCTGCGAAAAATCAAACAAGCTTGCGGCCAGTCCCGCAGGTCGAAGCGAAGAAGCAAAATTCTTCTGATACGTATCTTCGGAGATTACCGGAACTGCTGAACCGCTGTCGACCAAAAACGATAACAGCGTTCCCTCGATGCGGACAGAGATATAGATGCCGCTTTTCTGGTTTTCGCTCGCGCGGCGAAGAATACTGGAGGGCGTCATCCTCGCCACATACCCAAACAAGCAACTTCTCTGATAGCGCGGCCTTCGTTATCGCGGCCCGGCGGTACTACAAACAGTACGAAAATGTCCGACTTCTCCGCACGCAGCGCACGGTTTGGCCGGCTGCTTTACACTTAGCAGAATCTCGCGAGATGTCCCGGACGACCCGCAAGTGTAGCACTTTTGCCCGATAGGCGATGAAGGCTCACCTTCCCGTAAACGCGGTGGTCGTCCGACGTTCAAAGTGGTATTGACTTGCGTCCACCTTCTGCAAACTGCTGAAGACGATACGAGGTTCCTTAGAGTAGCGGACCGGCTTCTTCGACCAGACGGCCGATGACCAGCGCCCGGTCCAGCGTGAGACCAGAACCATCAAGAAGGCGCGCTCGTAGCTGCTGGACCGAAGTCTTTGCCTGGCCAGTTGGTCTCGGATGAACTCGTCCGCCATGGATCCAAGTTCGCAGTTCGAAAACATGTCCCGCAGTTCGGCAACAAATGCGTCGATGGATTCCCCTGGGGAGTTGCGTCGCGCTGCCCGAAGCGGTGTCGTTCCACGACCACATTGGAAGTCGCCGCGAAGTAGTTCTCCAGGGCCGCCAGAGCGACACCGTACTCGTCCGGTGCAGCGGGAGGTCTGTTTGGCTGCAGGAGGTTCTGCTGGGTCCCGGTACCGGAGGGAAACGTCTCAGCAAGAGGTAGAGAAGATTCTTTGGCCCTCAACCCCGAGGCGGCGTAAAAGTAGGGCCTTCCGCCGAGCAGGTCCGTGGGGCGTCGCCTCCCGTGGCCAGCAGGTAGTTTTTGAACACCCGCCGCCATTGCTTCCACGGAACAGCAGGTTTCCCGGGAGGCGGGCAGGAAGGGGGTGGCACCACGAGGCTTCATGGCTTCGCCTCCTCGTCACTCCGTTGATCCCCGTCGCCACTATTGCGTTGCTGCCGACGCAGCCGAAGCGACACTCCAGTACCGGTGCAGAACCCTTATCTTTATTTGTGCTTGCTCTTTTATAACCATTGTGATAGGGTGGCGCCGCCGCAGCACGGGCGCTAGTGCCACTAAATAAGCTACGCTTCAGAGTAGTGACACTTGGCCATATTGTGGCTTAGAAATCATGGTTGCCAGTTATCTGAAGCTTTATCTGAAATCACAGGAAACGCTTTCCGTCCTCCACAAATGCTTAAACAGTTCGCGACAGAGCAAAGCAATATTACATGAGCTTCCTAACACCGAATCTAATGCCGAGGAAGTCGCACTTTTGAATCATGACGATCGGCAGTTGCGTCTACTCTGCACAAGCACCAAATGGCGGCGCCCACAACAATGTCGGGGAACAGAGTGCCGATAATCTAAGCGCAGCTCATTTAGTGGCTCTAGCGTATGATGTGTGCCGCTAGTATGGTGTAGTTTTGGAATTTATATCCTCTAAATGAGGAAACATTTCATTCTTTTTCTTTTAAGGCGCTACCGGCTGTTGGTCAGCAAAGCATTTTGTTCTTTAGTCCTTTATTTTGGGCCTTTATTTATATGGCTCTGGAGAGCCAGCGGCACCAGGAAAGGCGGCAGCCCGTACCATGTTTGAGGTAAGCCCGCGGAGCCAGCGTCTGGTGAGACATGATAATGTGATGAGTATATACATGCATGCATGACGACCTTGTACGTCGGACGGTTGATATTGGGGAGGAGCGTGCAGTACGATTCACCGAAGTCCGCCATTCCGTGGAGGCGGAAGTTGAGCGGGTCAGCAGCGAGCCACGCGGATCACGAGGACGCCAGCACCAATCGATGTACGAAGGAGCCCCAGGAACATAATGGCACTGTTGCTCACTGCGGTCCACTGGGGTCGAAGCATCAGGCTCCAAGGAGGTAGCCCAAACAGAGTAGAAGCTGCCGCCTCCGAGGAACCAGGGCTCGGACTGGTCACCGCCGTCGCCCGTGTGTCATCCTCTCAACGTCGTCGTCATTGTGTTTTTTTATTTATACGCGTATATATATGTATAAATAAAATAAGATCTATAAAAAAGACACACAATCGAACGGCCAGCTGCGCGCCGATTTCTGAGTTATGTTTCTAGTTTATCTCTAGTTATACACACCTGAAAGAATTTTGTTCAGTTTAGTGTCTGTAACCGAGCTAAAACGTTACGTACATCAAGGTACTAATTCAAAAGCAAAATATATACAATGCAAGTGTTTCTTACCCTACACGTAACAATTGCTTATATTTGAAATCCAGGGCACAAATGTTGATTATAAGCATCTAATTATTATGTAGTCATATTATAACCGCCACATTCTTAGTGAATATGCTTCGTATACATATCTTTTTTCTATAAGCCAACGTAAAGGTAGCTTCTGGCCGCAAGCTATTTGGTGCCCGGCGGTGTGCCAACTTTACAGGGGCAAAAAGCAGGCCGAAAGATTTGAAAGTTCCTTAGGGAATAAAAAAAGTATTAATCAAAATACACCAAACTTTTAACTGTGGTGTGTGCTATGAGTCGGAAGCTATTATATTCCTCGGGAACTTTACGATTCTTCATTTCAGTGAGACGAAATTTAAACTTTGTCAAAGCGGCCCATGGACCCAACAAACAATATCATATCGCAAAGACGGTGATGCAGGCAGAGCAGGTGAGAAGCTAATCATGTAGAAGAAGCACCTGAGACTGCGGTGGATGAAATTGGAAGAACTTTCAGTAGAAGGAACAGACACAGAGAACGTCCGCCACGTGCTCTGTGTCCTGCTGAAAGTTCCTTCCAATTTCATCCACCGCAGTCTCAGGTGTAGCCACTAACATGATCACCTATCGCACCCAGGAATAAAAAGTATACAACCACAGGGTTCAAGTAGGTATTAAATAAGGTTGTATTAGTGCCCTCTATAGATATCCAGGGAACGTAAGGATTTCTGCAGTAGTTTGGCTGAAATTATCATTTTACTGCGTTTCTTCTGAGCACAGCCAGAGGCGCAAGGAGACCGTGACCTAGTAGAGATTCCTTGCTGGGGATGGACGTCGACCATCTCAGCTACAGTTCAGCTTTTGCAGGCCCGAGTGACGTCACGACCTGAAATTTGTGAGCGAAATCTCATCAAGCGAATTAGGCTTTTTGCGTCGATTCTGTGGCGTGCGTCCACGCGGGGAATGAATCGCCGCAATGTCACGATTATTCACGCGACGTTTTGCGGTGTAACGAGCCTCGGTGATTTGCTGAGACGCCCAAGATAGTCCAAACATCGTTAGGAGGACGTAGAATCAACAATTTTAACGCGAAAAAGGGCTGGAGACTTACACCGACGCCGACAACATCGCATCTCAATGGTTTCAATGGTTTGCTTATGGGCGACGGCGAGCTTCTGCCCACACTCTATCGCGCATGCGCGGCGCCGGTGGCGTCCGCTAGGGGCGCGCTCCGGTTTGTTTGTAAACATGGGTGTTGGTGTATAGCTTCAAGAAGGATACCTGCGGCAACCGGAAAGCTCGATACGTTATGTGCACAGAAGTAACGAAGGTTGATATCGGTCGGTAACAGGTGAAGAGCGAGAGTGAGCTCTTCTCCACCTTCTTTCCGCTTCGGCAGAGCGAACGCTGGAGAGGTCTTCTCCAGCCTTCGCTGCGCTAAAGTGAAAAAGGTGTTTGAGGAGCTCTCTTTTAACTTCAGCATCGCCGACCACCAGAAAAAGGGAATACCGCTTCACTCCGGAACAGAAGCTGTATGACGTAGATCTCCAAAGCCCTGAAAGTCAGAAATGAACGTGACGTCAATATTCGTGTTTCCAAGCTACTTGAGCGTGCAGGCATTACGTCAAGTAGTTAGAGCCTTTCTTTTAACATCTGGAAGAAACTTTGCGGACGATTATTTCATTGAGTCTATGAATCGTGAGGGCGGCTTAAAGGTCACCACGCGTTTGTTCTGCATTTCGCTGCGATGCGATTGGCGAGCGAAATAAACAAAAGAAATAACAGGAGGAAATCTAGTAGTGAGCTCATCAGCTTTCTAGTTATTTCGCAGCGCATATAGCAACAGTTATCTTATGTCGTACTGAGTTTACTGAACCGCATTGGTGCCTCTACAAGGAAACGTCTTAACTGATATGCCTGGTTAGTATTCTGAGGTGAATATTTTTTTGGCATTGAGTTTTTCTTTATTTCTTAGACACTCTTCATAGCCCATACCGTTCTGCAGCCTCAAAAAGTTATAGTTATTCTTTTTAATCTTCGCATACATCCGACTTCATGACGCATCTTATATGATCTTGCGATGATCAAGACATCACAGGCCATAAGCGCCGGATTGTATAAAACGCACAGAATCGTTTCTCGTATTAATGTTGGATGTAAGACGAGTGAGAGGGTTTTAGTTGAATAAGCTTGTAGATGAAATGTACGTTTTTTTCCGCGTTTCATGCACTTTTTATTTCAAACGTGCTTGCACAGTTGACCGTTGATTAAAGATTGCACCTCAAAGTTTGGCAGGATTGAAAGCTATAGGTGACTCACCCATAGTCATACTTCTTCATATTTACGAATATGTTTCCTGGATAGAGGACTGTGCCGATTTCAATCGTATTCTAGTCATAGGTTGCTCGTAAGAGATGTTCAACTAAACGGACACAGATTGAAGCTGATTTTATTCTATTTTCATAGAAGTACTTTTTCATAACGAAAATATCTAACTGTTAGTCTCACACATGGCAGAAGGACAACTGACCCTAAAAGTAAATGAGACAACAAATATTTTTACACATTTACTTAGAAACACGTATTAACGATGGAAATACAAATTTGTAGTCGATGAATGGTGAGGCATTGAAGTGAAATTTGGACTAGCAAAGCTGTTAAGCAAACATATCAATTATACTGTATTTTTGGGTGTATGAGGTCGCAATGTTTCCAAAAGTTTCTTCGGTGCATTGTATGCAATGGTGCGACATATATGCGTGTGTTTTGTAAGTATGAACCTCAACTTTTGCAAGATGTAGGTCGTATACATTTACGATGCTAGTGAAATGAGAGAGCACCCGTCGATAACCTGCTCCTATGTGTTCTAAGTCTGCTCAACATTTTCACAGAAAATTACCGCTTATAAAAGGGTGGCACTGCCACACGGGGATGGGCAGTATTCAAGAGTATTAAAATACAAGTATTTTAACACGTTTTGTTTTATAATACTTTAAGTCTTTTGTATGTTGCTATTAATTATATATTGTATTTTCAAATTTATTGGAAGGGTAGCTGAAGAGTTCTTGGAAGAAAGGGCTCGAGGTGAATTCTACACATTTTTGTCCGGTGAATATGAATATCACAAGCATATGACCCAAATGTATAAATAAGCGCGAGAAGAAAAACAACAACAAAAACAACCCTGGGTGCGATGTCATACCCAGAGGTTTCAACTGCCCTGAGCTTGCCGCTTGAAAGGGAATGCGTAGAGCTTTTTGACTGCTCGGTTACAGCTTGTACAAGGAACGGAAATGTTGAAATCTCTGCACAGTAAGTCACAATTCTGTCCCACCCAACGTGCCGATAAGAGGGGCTTCACAGCTACTTTGCAAGTGCTGTTGTGACTACTTGCCTCATTCATCAGTTTGAATTATCATTTTGATATTAGTAATGGGGGGGGGGGGAGGACGAATAACTTGATTCAAGTGCTCTTCTCAAATACAGAACCTTTCAATTTTCCTCAAGAAAAGCTATAATATAATATTCAAAACCTTTCAGCCTTTCCACTCTGGTGGAGAAGGAAAACCAGTGGAGCTGTACGATGCAAAGTAATGGCTGGCCGGAAGTCGGCAACCTGATAGAAGAGCTGCCGCCATCTGCGAGCGATAGCGGCAACCAGATAAGGATTTACCGCCGTCGCTCATAGATGGCGGTAGGTGTCAGGGTTCCGTGTCTTCATTTCTTTGTGGGGGACATGATTTTGGGGAAACTATTCGCTCAACAGCTCCGCTGTACAAAAAGAGTTAGAGGTGAATTTTGGTGTATTTCTTCCTGTAACATAAATATTACAAGCGTTTGACCTGAGCGTATCAATCGACGCTAAACAAGCCGAATAAATTACGTTAAGCGTACGTCTGACACGGAGGTTTCAGCTCCCTTGCGCGGTGCTCGTGAGGGAACGCATTGCAACGATTTCGATCATACGTCATGATTTTCTCTTTGTACCGAACGCGACAGCGGAAGCTATTTTGAAAGCCTTTTCCGGCTGCACTTTGCGCATTCATTTGAAATATAATTTTGACATTCGTAACCCTGAAGTCAAATAAAAGACAATTACTCCTGCCTTTCGCAACTACAGAAACGCGTCGGTTCCTATACATTCTGCAATGGAATACTGGAAATACTGTCCAAAGCTAAGTTTGGACACTGTTCTTCGCGATAAAATGCAGTACTGGGCATCCTCGCAATGGGAGCCATATGCAAGGAGCATAGAAACATGCTATTACTATAGTACAGTAATAAACACAGAAAAAAAGAGAGTAGAGCAAGAAATGAAAGAGGGGGGGGGAGAGTACAATTATTGACTTTTTGGTTGAGTGAGTTTTAATATGACATCAAAGACACGTTGTTGTGAACCGACTTTGATGCATCAACTGAGCGAAAAACTCACACCAAATACACGTTTTTTTTATGTGGCACCCGCTTATCTTATAACCAATAAATTAAATTTTGAGAGCAGCGTTATTTTCATAACACGTGCCTCTTGGTGTACAGACACTCTTCATTTCGTCAAGATCTTTTTTTACCCGTGTTAAATTTAAATTTAAGATGTCAGTCTATACAAACAAAATGTATTTGTGAGTATCTACAGAGGATCAAATACTTTCGGTGTATTTGTATATTGTATTTAATCACGTTTCTAAAGTGACGATTTGATTTGCAGATTTCTATTTTGTTGAAGTACTTTGTAGATTTACTCACAAACATTTTCGCTAGTATATTTCCATCCCTGAAGTTACAGCAAAGCTGCAAGTTACAAGCCATAAATTAAGGTGTTCTTTTGTTATTTTAAAACTGTATTGAGAAGGGCACGTGCAAAACCCCTGGCCGGCGGTTGTACTGCGCTCAATAAATTATCATCTACAGTTGAACCACCGACGCACAATGAGGCTAACTACCTTCCGTCTGTCTAAACATACACAAAACACAATTGCAGGACACTCACCTAGTCGTTTCCCGCTGGTTTGGGAAAGGCAATAAACCAGGACACTCACCCTGCGAAAATCGCGGCGGTTCCATTTCTGAAATTACAAGCTGCTCTAAGTTGAAGTTGTCTTCATGGTGGACATGTGCCGACGAGTTCCTTTAAAGGGCACTGACACCCCAAAGGTCGCATTTTTTCATCTTTTGTCAAAAACGTGCAAGTTGTAGTCATAGACACAAAAAAAACCAGAACGCAAAAAAAAATGCGGAAACTCAAGGCTCTTGTGTCGACTTCGAACTAACAGCGCCTAACGAAGGAGACTTTGCACAGCTTTAGAAGGTCACATCAAGGAAACAGTTCCGACTGACGACGTATGCGGAAAAATAGAAGATCTGGACCACATCTTCTGGCACTGCTATGAATACAACACTGCTCGGCAAACACTAATTGTCATCTGCTCAAAGGACGGGTGGGTGCAGACGTGACTACAACGGGAGTTATTATTTCCTACAGGTGCCTTAAGCGACAGGCGAAGAGTGGTTTTCCGGGGCATTACTGGATTTCGCCTATGAGAGCAACCTCTCGAACTGCCTCTAACATAGACATTCCTCCAGAGGAAATGGAAAACGAGTGAACTTTCTTGAACTGCAATCAATGACGCACGATTGTTTCAAAGTCTAAAATGACAATTTTGGTAGCCGTGAAACACGAACCTAATCGCGCCGCCGTTCGCGGTGACGCGACAGACCTATGTAAGTCATGAATGTGAAAGAGATGCAACTACCAGCTAGATTGTGCGCGTCGCTGTTTCGCGACATGGGACGTAATCACAAGTTCTCATGAGCTATGATCCTGCCAACGCTTTACATTTCCTCTCCATCTTCCCCTCCCCCATACGGTGATTGATTGGCATCCATCCGCATATTTGCACCAGCTATGTTTAACAAACCCTTTTCGCATTTTCTTTCCCCTTCCTATTGCCTAGCGAATCTTTCCTCTTCTGGAGGATAACAATCCGGCATAGGCATTAAAGGGTAACTGCAAAGAAAAAAAGTGCTTTTTAAACAGCCTAATTGGAACAAGCATGTCACAAAACAAATGTTCCGCGAAAAAATATTTTTTTAGCAATATTTACGTCACAGGACGTAATTTAGTCGGAGTCAGAACCTCTCCACATTTGAAACTCCCGCTCTTTCGACCCCGCGGAGAGAACTACGCCCGCCCCTCACTCTTGGATTTGCTCTTTTTTGTTGCCTTGGCTGCTGAGCTGAGCGTCTCGACTTCCGGTGAGATCTGGCAACAACGCACGTTAAACATGGCGCCGGTATTGTTTTGGTTTTGATGGTACACGAGAATAGAGCTGTAACGAGAAGCTGCGCGGTTTGCGAGCACATAGCGAAGACGAGACCGGAGAAGTGACCCTGTGATGTTCCCGGAAGACGGAAAAGTGTCATTCGTAATCGTCGTGTGTTCTTGGAGAGGCAGGTCACAGAGTCTAGTGAGTTCGCAACGACAAGCCACGTTCAGGACAGCGCTGCGTTGACTTCGGCGATCTCGTTCTGTTTGGTGCAACACGGCGATGCGACAAAGAACTGAAACCTTCGTGGTGTGTGCGGTGCGGTGCTTGAAGCGAGACACTAACACAGAGCGCAGATTGGTTGTTTTGGGGTTCAGTCCCGTCGTCGTCAGCTGGTTCCAGTCAAACTGGTCCGGAGGACACAGCGAGGCGTTTTTAAAAGTAAATCTTCCCTTCGTTCCGTTTTTTAAAATGTGGAAGATTCCCGACGCATACCGTGAGTAAAAAGCTGCGGGCGTTTTCAACAAAATTACGTCGTTATATTTGGAACAATGAACCTCGAATTCGTGTCCTAAATCTGTCCGTTTTATGCTTCGTGTTGTTGGACTGCGTTTGCACAGCGACGTGTTGCGCTCATAGTACGGTGATGAATAAATAAGTGGGCAAGATTTCGTACCTGCCCACACATGCATGAACTGAGACCATTTTATACGTAGTGAACATGGTGCTTTTTTATTTTGTGTGTCTGGTCGCGGACGTTAGGTGCGCACGGTGCGAATCTCGACGGCCTTTGGAGCGATATGACGAGAACGTAACTGGACACGTTTGTCGCTACGGCGAACGCCCGATTGCCTCCAGCCAAGTGGCATTCCTTTCAGGGCGACATGGCTGCTGGAAGGCTCGCTGTCGGGATCACTCACCTGACATCTCCGAAAAGTCGGCATTTGCACGCGCCAGCAGCAAACAAAGAAAAAAAGCACGCTAAGCAAACAAAAAGGAGAAGAAGAACCGCGCTTTGAAAACCAAAACCCCGCGTCGCTTCCTATCACTATCGCCTGCGACAACTGCTGAACACACACACTGCATCGCCAAGAAGTCTCACTCAAGAACCTGGGTCAGCACGAAACACTGATCACTTCGGCGAAACGATTAGTCGAGGCGGGCGAGACGGGCAGGTGCAGAGACTCTGGCGGCCATGAAAGGATGGCGAAGCTTTTGTTTGTTTTGGCATGAATCCAAACGAAGTGCCCGTCTTGTAAAACTTTTGTAAAAATAATAACTCTCCATCACATGGGTTTTTCTTTAAACGTAAAAATATGCCGCTCAAAGAGGTACTGCAACATATAACAGAGGTTCAACAACCAGGATATAAGCTGTCAATCAAACTCTAGCCAATGAGAAGTATATCAGCCGATTGGCATTGACGTCACGGAATCCACAACTTCGTGGCGCGCGATTTAAGCCGGACGAAATAGCCGGAAACTAAAATCAGTCTCACACAATAAATATTGCTGTAAATTTTTTCTCTGCGGAAAAATTGTATTTTGGCCTGCTTGTCCCAATTAGGCTGTTAAAAAAAAAGCTTTTTCTTGCAGGTTACTTTTAAACCCCTTTCTCGTTTTATACCGTACCCCTCCCCCCCCCCGTAGCCAGACACGCATAAAAAAGAATGCAAAAAAATATTTAGGCGCGTGCGCTTTTTTATTTTTGCCGTTTTTCTCTCCCACTTTTCACCTCCTCGCTTCTTTTTGTTTGTGACGTCGTACTATGAAATTTAGAAGCTTGGTAAGTGACATTTCTATAACAGTACAGTCAAACCCGTTTATAAGGAACAGCAGGAAACGCCACGATCAGTTCGATATAGCATGTAGTTCGATATAGCTAAAACCCTTTACAACAAACTTCCACGATGCGTTCGTTGTAGGCGGGAAGCTTCTCTTCTTTCTCATCTTTTCCCTTCCGCCTGTAACCAGTGTTGTGCCCGTTACCGAAAAAAGTAACGAAGTAGCGTTACTCGTTAGTTTGGTAAAAAGTAACGCGTTATTGAGCTACGTGCATACATTTTTACAAAACGTAACGAAATACCGTTACTGTTACTTTTAAAAAATAACGAACGTTACTCTACGTTACATTGTGTTCGACTTGAAAGGTGAACATTTGAAAGAAGTCTCTCTGGATTGGCGCAACAATAATATTAAATAAAATATACCAACCAAATCCTCGTTTAAAGGCGGAACCCTACGTTTCGAGACCGGCTCGGTCTCTTCTTCAGGGGTTGACTGCGGCTATGGCCGTTGAGGAGCAGTATTCTGTTTCTTCTTCTTCTACGGCAGTGTCTATCGTTTTGCATCGGTGAGGTGGCGAAGTCCGTTCACGTAGACGGTCGGCAGAGTGCCGAGGGATCTGTTTATGTTTTCTGGCGTCGTTTGTGTGCCAGGATTCAATAAAAGTCTATGTCTGGGATGGGTCTCAACAGCCAGGATGCTGGTGTTGGCAAAGTCAATTCTGTGGTCCTTGACGTCGCAGTGCTCGGCTACGGCGCTTCGTTCATGGTCGAACTTCGAACATCGTTCTTATGCTGGCGGATTCGCTCCTGAAAGTTCTTCGTTTCCACGATGTATGCGACCGGGCAGTCCGCTCAGAATTTTATAAATGACGCCTTGTGCTTTTCCTTAAGCGGGCGATCTTTTGGACGGGCATGAGTCTACTGAGCGTAGAACATCGGCTTGTGGGCCACCTGGATTCCCTTCTGGCCAGTACGTGCCAGCGCCTCGCTTGTACCTTTTATGTAAGGGACGCTGATGCGTGAGGTGTGGACGGGTCTGTGTGCTTGCTGGGAGTTGCAGGTGTCGGCGATCTCCGGGCCTGATGACGCGCAATGCGGCGGATGAGCGCCTTAGCAACCGTTACGTTGTAGGTCGGCGAAGATAGGTATGTTCCTCTTTTTACGGTCAGCTTCGGATGAGCAGATATTTTTTGACCTGGATAAGAGCGTTCTGACCCACTGATGCCTTGTGACAGGCCGGGTGATTCTGAATGGAAATGGAGATAACGTCCAGTATGTGTCGGTTTCGCAGGCAAAACTGGAGCTCTTCATTTTGTCTTCTGACGAGCACATCGAGGGAAGGTAAGGTATTGTCCTGGCATCCTGGCACACGCTGAACGACGCCAGAGAACAAATAGATCCCTCGGCACTCTGCCGACCGTCTACGTGAACTGTCCCCTTTGCAAGAGAACTGGCGTGTCATGCGCGTTCCAAAGAAAGATCGCGCAGAGAGAACAAGCAAAAAGACCGAGGATGTCCAATTTCAGAGTATAGCAAATTACCACACTAGAGTTCCTGCTAGGCCTCCTACGGGGCAGAGTTGCGGTCATCCCCATGCCGCACTACCTGCACGGCACGGCGATCACCACTCCTCGCGTGACTGAATTCGGCGAATAGCGGAGCCGCGCGTTCGAGGCGCGGCGCGCTCATAAACAGGGGAACGTGCGCAGGGGCGAGTACACGTCTATTTTTGGCACGGCATTCGATCCGGCTCATCAATTGATCCGGATCTCGGCGAATAGTGGCGTGGCGGCACGTGGAAAACAGATGCGTATATCTGGCTCCCGTAGGAAGCCAACACAGGAACTCTACTCATCACGCTAAAGCCCTCGATATGTTTCCGCTATCACACTGTATCGAAGCGCCACCGCACGCCTATTTCTTGCATTGATGTACTATCGGGGAAAAATGAGATGCGAACAGAGGAGCGCGTGGCTGCGTACAGCTGCGCCATCATGAAGCAGGGGCGGGGTGCGTGGTCATTGACGACGTCTTCGCTCGGCGCTTCAAGCTTCGGCATTGCGCCTCTTAGTGCGCAATGACGAACGCCTAGGACTTGCCGCTAGTAGCGGCTAACGCGCGCTGGCTGAACGCGCTTTAGCCTCCCTGCGCCGCACGCGCGAGCGAGCAACGATAGCGGTGTTGGCGCCAGCGCACTAGAGGCGTGATGCCGAAGCAGGGAGCGCCCAGCGTGAGGGCGTATACACATCGGAGTAGGCCGCACCCTCGCCCAGGCTCACTTCCAGGTAGCACGTCCTGCACCGCAGTACCATCCTCGTTCGCATTTCGTCCCTGCAGGTCCACAGGAATGAAGCAATCACCGCCATCTGTTGGTTCAAGATCACACTAACCAGGGTGGGGTTGCACCTTAATGTAGAATTGCATACTCCCGGAAGCTAATTCGATTTTGCGAATGTCGCTTGGGCGCGTGGCGTGGACCTGCATGGCGTCCAAAGCTTTCGATACTCGTATTCATCTGTTACACCTTGCGTTCTGAATTTACACCTTACGTGGTGAACCAAGATATGGACTTCTTTCGAAGGGCTGCCCTCGTTGGAATCGCTGGAATCCGCGCACAATAGCGGACAAATAGGACGACAGCACAACCAAAGCTACGTAACGATGGATACGAACACGCGGCGTCAAAAGCGCGACGTCGCGGCGCTCGTTGTCTGTCAGTGCGCTTGCTATCGTCGGCTTCGTCAATCAGGCGCAGCCATGTACCCCTAAGCCCACGGTTTTAATATGTCCGTTTGTGCTTGTAGGTCTGTTCGATTCGGCCAGAAAACTCTGGAACTACTTCTGTCCGGTTCAGAGAGTGCAGGAGTCGTGGTTCGACCAGTGCAGCCACCGCCTTAGAAATGGCGCTTTAATCGACTTCCGGAGCGGAAGCGCAGGTTGTCGTCTGCATCTGTAGCTTCTGTTTCTCCGACGACGTCGTATGTTACATTTACTTCTTCGTGGTTCGATAAGCCCATTGGCGTTTCCTTACTTTGTGGGATTCCTGAGTCTCCCTCTCCGATGGCTGTGATAACGGCCGCGGGTCCAGGTACGTCGGCCGCCTCCGCCGAGAGCTCCGACCCTGTTCGTGAGGCGGAGGGCCGCCTGGCTTGGGGGCTCTCCTCTCACTCTCGCCAGGGGGATCCTCTTTCCGTCCCACCGCTCGGATGCGAATCCTGCTGACAAACGAGAAGGCTTTCGCCTCGACTTTTCCTGCTTTCGGAAGAGGAGACTCGTCCCGTGACCGCGAAGAGATAGGACGTGTGTCGGCGACTTCTCCGATGCTTCCCCGGTCTTGGCTCTCAGGAACCCGCGTCTGGTGGTAAGAACCTTTTCTTACCTTGCCGGCGCAGGGGGCATTTTGGATTGGGACATAGTAGTTCATTTAGAGAGTATGTTAATAAATGCTCTCGGACTCTGTCCTTACTCTGGTACGTGTGTCTTCTCTTCCGCTATATTCGATAGAGTGAGATAAGGTAGTTGATCATTGGCCTCGATGGAGGTAATTAATCGAACCGACCCGCGGTAATGTAGCGGAAACGTCGTCTATATCGCCACGGAGATGTGGGGACCGCGCTGCTCACTGGTTCTAAGTCTCCCTTCGAGATCACCACCGCAGTTGAAATAACCATTTGGTTACACTATCGGTACCTGTGTTGGTAGCTATCAATATCCCACATCTTTGATAATGTTTATATATTCGAGGTGCAACAAAAGGTTTTTTCACTGAAATACGTTTTTCTCTGCATTTTTTATGGCTGTCACTTGTACTTCTTTCCATAGCGTTCGTTTCCGCTGACGGCGTACGCCACGATAGAAATAGTTTTGCATTTCGATCGATAGGTTCGCAGCATCAAGATGATTTTGCGTCAGGAGTTGCTGGCGGCGGCGCGCGCAGCGATCACGTCAAAGACAGAGTCCACGCGAAAGGAATTGGCCAAACGGGCGTGGTGCCATTCATTGTTGTAAAAATGCTCGAGGCACGTGCCGCGCGCCACTTCTGGGAAATTCATGGAGTTCGGAATCTAGCTCGAGTGCTACGCTGTGCCGCCATAATCTTCCCAAGGGCTGCACGCTGCGTTCCTCGCGCATCGACGAACCTTGCGCTACTTTTGAAACATGAGAGAGTTTTAGTAGATCGTTCCGACGACTCCTATACGATGCCGATACTGCTGCTCCGCCTTTGGCTTACAAATATAGTATCGTTATCGGGGGTATCGGAGGTATCCGGAACGATCTACTAAAACGCTCTACTAAGGGCTTTAGGCCAAACGGTTAATGGGCGGCCACAGATGGCAGCGGACAAAACATGGGTTAATATGCTCACCTCCGTGGCATGCGAGTGCCAGCACACTAAATCCCAGACCTCTGCAATGTATCGAGGATAGTCAGTCTACCTCTAAGAGCCGTCAGAAACGTGGGTTATCAAGAGTTTGATAGTTTTTCTGCGACGTTTAGAAGAATATGAACACACAGTACGTTGTAGCATTAAAAATAAACAATTTACGTGAGCCAATTTTTCAGAGCTTAGCACATTGAGTCGGACCTCAGCGAGCCGGCGTAAGGCCATTTCAGAATATCATAATCATGCAAAATGCCTACCTTCGGTTAGGATCTGGATTCCGCGTCCACTCCGAGTATATTATTTTCATAAATGAGAGGAAATGTAACATCCGTCTCGACGTTACTGATCAAACATCGCAGACATTTGAGCAAGAGCTCCGAAAAATGACACCGCGAGCAGAGACGGACGAGGACGAGTCGTCTGCTCTATTCGTCACGCTTCAGCACGGAAGCTGAACTGACTCCGGAGTCGGTGCATTGTTTTGAGGAATGGCGTCTCAACTCGTTCAAACCTGGGATCAATCGAACGCGCCAATGCGGTGACCATGCAACTTGAGGTTGAATTGAGTGCAGCCAATTCCTGCACTGGTGAACTAGTGTTCCAGTTGAGGCGAATCGAACATGCATTCTTTTTCTTCTGTGTTTAAATTTGCACGTACAGCGGTGTCGGTTGCTCTTACATTTCGCAGTAGATTCCAACTAGTTCCGACCTTTTAGCAATCGGCGCGTGACTTTCAAAAGGTCTATATGCGTGTAAATTCTAGATTAACTTGACGTTAATTTATCAAGACGTTACTGAAGTTTCAAGCGCCAAAAGCATAGTTTATACTTCGTCCAACAACCAAACCTTGTAAGAACTGCTTCATGTGGCAGCAGCGAATAATGCACTAAACTTTCTTATTTCTTCATGTGACTACGAGTTTAGAAGAGTGGAGGCCGACTGCCGAACATTTGTACCACAAACCAACTATGCATGTCCGCATCGTGCGGCGTAGCGTCAAATTCCCGTTCACAAACTTGCGACTTCTTAAAACCGAGTACCTTGACACCTCTTAAAATTTCTGGAAGACGAGAGGACACGCTGGCACTACATATCGGGTAGCAGTGGAACACTGAGCGGCCCCACATATTTTAATTTTTTTCACGCATAATTCTTTTCTTCTGTTCAAAAAAATTGTGTCCTATGTTATAAACGAACATTTTCATCAAGTAAGTACGTACATTTGACCTCGCAAATACCACTCAAACCTTGCTCCAGCGAAATGTAGTTTAAGGGTCACTGCATAGATGGCGCCAGCGTGTCAGTGTGTTCTCCCGTCGTAAGAATTTTTGCAGGGTTTAAGGGTCCTGCAACAACTTTTTGACTGGTTTTTAATTTGCAACCGAATCTAAGCGCACTGAACGTAGTAACCTAATGAAACTTTTCTTTCGCAAAATTCGCTTTATTTTAAAAGTTATAGGCAAAGTAGAATTACAAAAACAATAAAAATAACCACCTTCATGACGTCGTAGGTCCTGGCTTTAGCGGCCGTGAACTAGAGGAGGGCTAGTGAGCTCATCGAAGTGCTCACTGCTGCCGCACTCCGTGTCGGCGGCTCGAGAGGGCGCCACTAAGCCGTGTGTTGGATAGGCTGTATATGGTGACAGACAGCTCACGTACATTGCTATGTCTGTATT